>CM050522.1:84408882-84421382 GCA_027563665.1 Antrozous pallidus
TGACGGGAGGACAGGGGTCCCCGTGGGCCCAGCGACTCTGCCTCCTGGTGCGGCTCAGAACCCCACGTGCAAGCCCCTGTGCGTGTGACCGGGGCTCCGGCGAGCGCGAGACGGGGTGCCAGAGCCAGGAGCATCCGAGGCGGTAAACGGGCCCGCCACGCTGTGAGCTGCCGGGCATCTGTGCGGCTCCCGGGGCCTGCCACCTCCCCCCCCCCCCCGGTCTCCCCCCGCCGTCCGCCGAGGGTGCCCGGGAATCAGCGCTCCCGGCAGGCGGAGTGACAGCGCCGGGGCGGGCACCCCGAGACCGGTCCCCGCTCCCTGCAGCGCTGACGGCGGCGTGGGGAGGAAACCGGCCCGGGGAGACCGCCACCACGCGTCCTCGCGCGAGGGCTGGGGACCAATCAGGCCTCGGCCCACGCCCCCCCCGAGGTGCCACACTCCCCGTGGGCAGCTGCAAGGTCCTGATGTCCCCGCAGCAAGCGAGGCCAGGACCCCCCCAGCCCTCGACGCCCCACACCCGCTGGCTGGCGCCCTGCGGGCCCTCCTGGGGCCACGCAGCTGCTCGAACTCTGGGAGGGGCCACGCCGTGGCGGGTCTGTGGCCCGTTCCTGCGTGTGGCTCAGTGGGGCTCATCGTGGGGGGGGCAGTGTCTCCCCAAGTAACAGAATCACAGCTTGCCCGGCGGGCACACAGGGGTGCCACGGGGACTCAGCAGACACCCCAGAGGGGGCCCCCAGGTGTCTGCCTGCTGCGGGGGGCGGGGGGGGGGCAGACAGTCGGGCCCGCCCGAGGGGAGTGTCACTCTGCGGCCCTCGGGGATGCCGGAGCTTGGAGACCAGCCCCGAGGAAGGAGCCAGACATGGAGGACAGACGTCTGGTTCCGTTCGTGGGATATGGGGGTGCAGACCCGCAGGCGGGGACCCGCGGGGGGAGGGGGTGCTCCCGGGCATCTGTGATTCATTCCCCCGAGCCGCACACAGACAGCAGCACGGCCCGTTTCGTGTTACACACACATGTGAGCAGGGCTCCAGAGACGCCAGCGTGGGGTACACCAAACGCTGGAGCGTGCGCTTTGCACAGGGGTCCTGGGTGTGCCCCCCAGGGGGGCCGGGGAGGGGAAGGAAGGCACGCCGGACAGAGGGGCATCTTGCCAACCCCTCAAACATGGTGGCTTGCTTCAGGGGGGCCCCAGAGCCGTAGGAGGGGGGAGTCAGCACCGAGGGTCCCAGCCCGGGGGCAGGAGGGGGGTCTTCAGGGCTGTGTCCGTTTCCCCACCCTCCCGGGGGGGGGGGGGCTCCGGGAGCAGACGTGAGGGCAGGGCAGGTCCTTCCCTGGAGGGCCGGGTTCCCCCTCGCCCCAGCCCAGGGTCACACCTGGGGCTCACACGGTGGACGGGGTGCCGTCTGGGGTGGGGGGGCCCCATCCGCCCGGCTCGGCAGGCCTGTTGGAGGCTGGGCGGAGAGCGGGGGCAGTGTGGGTTCGGGGAGCAGGGCAGGGCAGGCGACTCCCTGTAGGGCAGACGGGGGGGGGAGGGGGCGCTGGGGCACCTCAGGCTGAGCCTGGTGGTGACCTAGGGACGCGGGCAGAGTCTGATCCTCCTGAGGCGCTGGGAGGGGCGAGACTGGCTCCCTGCTCCCCACCCCCCACTAACTCCCCTGCCCCAGGAGCCGAGCGGGCGGGCAGCCGGCAGGAGGGAAGCCTGAAGCCACTCGGGCCGCCTGTCCGGATTCCAGGGCTGGACCTGGCCCCCCAATCCTCCCCTCCCCGCCCCCCCCCCCCCGGCCCTGGGCCTGGGCCTGGGCGTCCGGGGGCGCGGGGGGTGGGGGGAGGGCGGCCGGCAGGAAAGGCTGGCGGGGCCGGGACAAAAGGCGGACGTGCTGTCGGCCATGTGCGTCCTTATCAGGCCCTGCACTCGGTGGGCGCTGCCTCTCTGCCTTCCTGTCCCCCCACCCCCCCGCCCCGCTGCCTCCGACCACCGATCACGGGGGCCCAGGCAGTGCGAGGGGACCGGCGGGGGACACCGGCTCCCGGGGGGCACGGCGGGGCTGGGGGCTCTGGGCTGCAGGTGGAGGGGGCACTGTCCCAGGTGCTGTGCAGGGGGGTCTGTCACCGAGGAGACTGAGGCCGCAGCGTGGGGACCCGCTGGGGGCGTCCAGAGCGCCGCAGTCCCCCCTGGGGGCTGACTAGGCCCCCCCCCTCGGGGCCCTGGGAATGCGGGGGGCGGGGGGACACGCCTGTCACAGCCGCCACACTGCGCACCTCCTCCCCGTTGTCTGTGAAAGTGGGCAGACTTGGGGTGGCCGCAGGCAATGGACTGGAGGCTCAGGGGTCCCTACAGTTGGTTGGGGGATGGGGCGACACCCCAACCCTGGTGGCTTGGACTCCGAGGCTGTGCCCCGGGCTGCGGCTCCAGAAGGCCAGGCGTTGTTGGCTCTGGGGAGTGGGTCCCCCCCTTTCCATGCCCCCCTCCACCCCGGGCCCCCGCGGCTGGGAGCTGGTCTGGAAGGAACCACAGTGCTCATGGGCTCGCCCCCTGAAACCCCGCATGGGCCTGGTCACCCCATTCCCCGAAGGGAGACAGGGGAGGGGCCCTGTCTCAGCCCTGGCACCGGGGAGCCGGTCAGGGCCAGGCAGGGGCGACTTTGACAGCTCCCTGGGGTGCAGCGTGCGGCCCCGGGGAAAGGCCCCGTTTCAGGGGGGACAGGCTATGGACCTGGGGGGACGGGCGGCGGCGGCAGGTCACGCAGGCTGCCGTCCCCACGACAGGAGGCACCTGAGCCCTCGGCAGCCCCCCCGAACCCCGTTTCTGCAGAGGGAGGCTCGCCAGGCCGCCCCCGTGACCACAGCCTCTGTCTGCGCGATTGGCTTGGCCGTTGGCCTCGGGGACACGGGGGGCCCAGGCCGGGGTCCAGCCCGGGCTGTGGGGGGCGTGGCCTCTGCGCCTTCCCAGATGTCGGGGGACAGGGCCCTCGGTGGCAGGGCCATGCGTGTCCTTGCTGGTCCGGCCGGGGCCCGTCACCCTCGGCCCAGACGCTGGTCCTGCAGCAGCAGCCACGCCCTTCACCCCGTCCGGCCCGTCTGTGCCTCAGTTTCCCCGTCACGGGGCCCGGCTTCCGCCTGCGAGGTGCTGGCCCCGGCCCCGCGGTGGACGTGCTGGGAGCCACAGAGCCCACGGCGGCGCTGGGAGCACGTCCACACCCGGGGCCTGGCCCGGCCGCCGCTGCCCGGGGGGGGGGGGGGGGAGCCCTGGCGGCTCCGCTTCCTCTCCCGCCCGCTGGGCTCTGCCGGAGCGCCCGGTGCTGGGGGGCCTGAGGCTCCGCCCCCACGCCCCGTTCTCCGAGACCTGCCCAGGCACCCCCAGGACGGTTAGGGGCCTCTGTGGTCCTCACTCACTGGGGGTTCACTCACTGGGGGTTCATTCACTAGGGGTTCACTCACTGGGGGGCTCACTGGGGGGCTCACTCATTAGGGATTCACTCACTGGGGGTTCACTCACTGGGGGGCTCACTCATTAGGGATTCACTCACTGGGGGTTCACTCACTGGGGGCTCACTCTTTAGGGGTTCACTCACTGGGGGTTCACTGGGGGATTCACTCACTGGGGAGACTCACTGGGGGCTCACTCACTGGGGGTTCACTCATTAGGGGTTCACTCACTGGGGCTCACTGTTTAGGGGTTCACTCACTAGGGGGCTCACTGGGGGATTCACTCACTGGGGAGACTCACTGGGGGGTTCATTCACTGGGGGCTCACTCACTGGGGGTTCACTCACTGGGGGCTCACTCTTTAGGGGTTCACTCACTAGGGGGCTCACTGGGGGATTCACTCACTGGGGAGACTCACTGGGGGTTCACTCACTGGGGGGTTCACTCACTGGGGGTTCACTCACTGGGGAGACTCACTGGGGGTTCACTCACTGGGGGTTCACTCACTGGGGGTTCACTCATTAGGGGTTCACTCACTGAGGGGGGTCAGCACAGTCACCTCGGCCCAGACACGGTGACCTGAGGGGTCAGCGTGTGCTTCCCATGCCCGGCCCCTCGGGCCAGAGCCGGGGAGGCGGGAGGGCCTGGGGTTGGGATCTCCCCGCGGGCGAGGACCGTCCTGGCAGAGTGAACGGGCCCAGAGCTGACCACGCACCCGGACGTGTGTGTGGGGGGCGTGTGCTGTCGGCTTGTGGGGGCTGTGCTGTGGGCTTGTGGGGGGCGTGTGCTGTGGGCTTGTGGGGGGCTGTGCTGTGGGCTTGTGGGGGCTGTCCTGTGGGCTTGTGGGGGCTGTGCTGTGGGCTTGTGGGGGGCGTGTGCTGTGGGCTTGTGGGGGGCTGTGCTGTGGGCTTGTGGGGGCTGTCCTGTGGGCTTGTGGGGGGCTGTCCTGTGGGCTTGTGGGGGGCGTGTGCTGTGGGCTTGTGGGGGGCTGTCCTGTGGGCTTGTGGGGGGCTGTCCTGTGGGCTTGTGGGGGGCGTGTGCTGTGGGCTTGTGGGGGGCTGTCCTGTGGGCTTGTGGGGGGCTGTCCTGTGGGCTTGTGGGGGGCGTGTGCTGTGGGCTTGTGGGGGGCTGTCCTGTGGGCTTGTGGGGGGCTGTCCTGTGGGCTTGTGGGGGCCTGTCCTGTGGGCTTGTGGGGGGCGTGTGCTGTGGGCTTGTGGGGGCGTGTGCTGTCGGCTTGTGGGGGCTGTGCTGTCGGCTGCAGACAACCTGGAAAGGAAAGGTTAAAAAGTTAGCGGAGCCCCGGCGGGCGAGGCTCAGCGACTGAGCATTTGCTGAGAGCTGAGGTTTGCCCCCCTGGGCACAGGCCCGGCTTCGGGGCTCCATCCCCAGGCGGGTGCCGGGAGAGCCGTGGACGGGGAGTCTGGGGGGCTGGTCCACTTCGATCGCTCTGAGGGGTCGGAGCTGGTCGCTGGGATGGTGGTGGTTGAAGCAGCCCCACCTGTCAGTCCTGATAGATTCACTGAATGGCTTTTACTGGGGTTTCCTGCCTGGGGGAGACGGGTATATCTTATGATTTTAATCTTCATAAAAGGGACAGTAAAGCCAGAGCGGGCAGTTCTCCCACTAGAGTTGGACTCCCGCCTGGCCCCCATTTCCCAATTACTGGTTTTCTGAGTCTCTGTTCATTTGTGTGCGGCCTCCTCCAGAACCCGAACCCTGACCCGGGGACCCTGAATCGCGCGGGACGGGAAAGGGGTCCCCACAGGGGGGCATGCAGCCGACTGAGTCGTCTCGTCATTGACGTTTCCCTCTCGTCCCTCTCCCTTCCGTCTCTGAAATCAGTAAAAAAATAACATCTTTTAAAAGTTATGGAAGCGGAGACACGGAAGGCATGAACCCAGAAAGTTCCCGTGCCCCCCCCCCCCCCGCCAGCCTGGCGTTCGCACCGTGCGGGCGGCCCGGCGAGTCCTGGCCTGTGTGCGGCGTCGGCCCAGCCGGCTCCGTGGAACCTGACTCACGCCGGGAATTTTCCGGCACAGCATCCGGGCCCCTGGGAGCCGCGTTCCGGTCCGGCCTGGAAGACGGGGTGTCGGACACAGCGTCCGGGCCCCCGGGAGCCCCGTTCTGGTCCGGCCTGGAAGACGGGGTGTCGGACACAGAGTGTGGGCCCCCGGGAGCCCCGTTCCGGTCCGATCTGGAAGACGGGGTGTCGGACACAGAGTGTGGGCCCCCGGGAGCCCCGTTCCGGTCCAATCTGGAAGACGGAGTGTCGGACACAGCGTCCGGGCCCCCGGGAGCGTCGTTCCGGTCCGGCCTGGAAGACGGGGTGTCGGACACAGAGTCCGGGCCCCCGGGAGCCACGTTCCGGTCCGCCTGGAAGACGGGGTGTCAGACACAGAGTCCGGGCCCCCGGGAGCCCCGTTCCGGTCCAGCCTGGAAGACGGGTGTCGGACACAGCGTCTGGGCCCCCGGGAGCCCCGTTCCGGTCCGGCCTGGAAGACGGGGTGTCGGACACAGAGTGTGGGCCCCCGGGAGCCCCGTTCCGGTCCAGCCTGGAAGACGGGTGTCGGACACAGAGTCTGGGCCCCCGGGAGCCCCGTTCCGGTCCGATCTGGAAGACGGGGTGTCGGACACAGCGTCCGGGCCCCCGGGAGCCCCATTCCAGTCCGATCTGGAAGACGGGGTGTCGGACACAGCGTCCGGGCCCCCGGGAGCCCCGTTCCGGTCCGATCTGGAAGACGGGGTGTCGGACACAGCGTCCGGGCCCCCGGGAGCCCCATTCCGGTCCGATCTGGAAGACGGGGTGTCGGACACAGAGTGTGGGCCTCCGGGAGCCCCGTTCCGGTCCGATCTGAAAGACGGGGTGTCGGACAGTGTCCAGGCCCCCGGGAGCCCCGTTCCGGTCTGGCCTGGAAGACGGGGTGTCGGACACAGTGTGTGGGCCCCCGGGAGGTACATGCCTTGGACCGGAATCGAACCCGGGACCTTTCAGTCCGCAGGCCGACGCCGGTGTTGGGCTCCTGTGGCTTTAATTGGCGTCTCCCGAGGCCCACAGGTGCGGGCCCCTCCCGTGGGTGACGGGTCACGCGATCATCTCCGTGGGAAATGTCCCTTCTCACCCGTGGCCCGTGTAAACAAACAGACGGGGGTCCGTGTTTGCTTGTTTGCTGCCCGGCGCTCTTTATGTATTCGGAGCCCAGAACCTTTGTCAGAGGTTGTCCTGTAACCCTGTCACCCTGTACCCCGACCCGCAGCCCAGTTCCTGGATGGCCTACTTGTTTTCTTTTTATACATATATATATATATATATATTTTATTGATTTTTTTACAGAGCGGAAGGGAGAGGGATAGAAAGTCAGAAACACCGATGAGAGAGAAACATCGATCAGCTGCCTCTTGCACGCCCCCCACTGGGGATGTGCCCGCAGCCAAGGTCCACGCCCTTGACCGGAATCGAACCCGGGACCTTTCAGTCCGCAGGCCGACGCTCTATCCACCGAGCCACACCGGTCTCGGCGCCTGCTTGTTTTCTTAAACAGTGTTCTCGACGCGTAGAAAATGTCGATTTGGATGAAAACCGATCTATCGATTTCTTTTCTTGGGCCCGCGGCGAGGCCCCGGAGATTTTTCTCTTGTTTTCTCCCGGAAGGTCCTGGGTTCTCGGTTCGGGCCTGCAGTCCGTCCTGAACTCGTTTTCGTGCCGAGCGCGCGTACGACTGGAGGTTCCCGTTTTCCGCGGGAACGGCCGGCCGTGCCAGCGCCGTGTGTAAGCCAGACGTTCCCGCCGGCTGCGTTGGCCTCTGATCGCACACGGGGGTGCCGTGTGTCTGGGCGTCCGTCTATTCCCGGACTCCCCCTCTGCTTCCCATTAACGGTTTGTCTAGCCGCCTGCCCGCCACACCGTCTTCATCACACGGCTTCAAAGAGGGTCTGTAGCGCAGGCCTTCAGCTCTGCCTGCTTCTCCCGGACTCCGTCGGCCGCTCAAATGGGGATCATCTTGAGAAAGACTGTGAAGCGCCTGCTGGAATCTTCTCAAAAATGTGTTTTATTGATTTTTTTTTTTTTACAGAGAGGAAGGGAGAGTTAGAAACACCCATGAAAGAGAAACATCGATCAGCCGCCTCCTGCACACCCCCTCCTGGGGAATGTGCCCGCAGCCAAGGTCCATGCCCTGGACCGGGATCGAACCCGGGACCCTTCAGTCCGCAGGCCGACGCTCTCTCCGCGGAGCCGGTTTTGACAGCACTTGCAGTGTGTGTGCGCATTCCTCAGAGAGGTGGAGTTTTCCCGTCGACACACGCAGTAGGTCCAGTTATGTAGGCCCTCCCGTCATTTGTCCTCAGCAAAGTTTTCTAGCTTTCTGTTAAAAAAAAAAAAAATGTGCCTGTTCTTTTAATCCCTACAAATGTGATGTTTTTGATGCGATGGTAGGTTTTTTAAATGTCATTTTCCAGTGGTTCGCCTAAATGGACCCTTTCCTCCTCCCTCTTGGTGAATTTACTTATTCGTTCTGCTGGCTGATTTTGTCATTTCGAAAGAATTTTCTACAATAGAATCATGCCTTTTTTTCTTTCTTTCCTTCTTTCCTTTCCTTTCCTTTCCTTTCCTTTCCTTTCCTTTCCTTTCCTTTCCTTTCCTTTCCTTTCCTTTTCTGAATCCTCAACCGAGGATATTTTTCCCATTGATGTTTAGAGAGAGTGGGAAAGAGGGACGTGGGGAGAGAAAGAGAGAGAGAGAGAGAAACATCGATGTGAGAGAGAAACATGGATCAGCTGCCTCCTGCCTGCGCCCCAATGGAGCATCCAACCCGCAACCCTGGCTCCAGAATCGAACCCGAGACCCTGTGGCCCCCCGGGGCAATGCTCTAACCACTGAGCACACCGGCCAGGGCGACTGACTCAGGTTTTGTTCGAGTCTTTCCGTGTCCATGTTTGTGAGGCGCTGGGGCTCTGCCTTCATTCTCTGGGGGTGTCCTCACTGGCTGTGCTCAGAGGGAGGTGCGTGGAGTGTGTCTCCGGAGGAGGCTGGGGGGGGGGGGCCGGTGTCTCCCAGGCCGTGTGCTCCCTCCCTAGCGGCGCCATCGGGGAGGGACTTCCTCTGTGGCAGCGTGACACACGGCAAGTGGAGCCCTTCCCATGGACGTGGGCTGTTCTTTAAAAAAATATACGTTTACTAGAAGCCCGATGCATGAAGATTCAGGCAAGAATGGCCCTTCCTTTCCCTGGCTGCAGGCACCACCTTTCTGCTCTGGCCCCAGAGCTGCCTCTTTCTGCTCCAGCCATGCCTTCCCACACCGCCCGGAGACCCCGAGCAGCTGGGGTGGTGCCGAATGCCTGCGTCCAAAATGCAAGCATCCCGCCCCCAAGACGCTCAGCACCTGCCTATGCAAATTAACCCACCGTCTTTGTTGGGTTGATTTGCATACTCACTCCTGATTGGCTGGTGGGCATCACGAAGGTACGGTCCATTTGCATCTTTTCCTTTTATCAGTGTGGATTGCTGAAACCGGTTTGGCTCCGTGGACAGAGCATCAGCCTGCGGACTGAAGGGTCCCAAGTTTGATTCCGGTCAAGGGCATGTATCTTGGCTGCGGGCACATCCCCAGTGGGGGGTGTGCAAGAGGCAGCTGATCAATGCTTCTGACTTTCTATCCCTCTCTCTTCCTCTCTGTAAAAAAACCAATAAAATATATTTAAAATATGTATGCATCTATTTTTTTATTGATTTCAGAGAGGAAGGGACAGGGAGAGAGAAACATCCCTGATGAGAGAGAATCATCGACCGGCCGCCTCCTGCACGCCCCCTGCTGGGGATCGAGCCTGTAACCCGGGCCTGCTCCCCGACCCCCGGGAACTGAAGGAGACCCCCCGGTTTGTAGGTCCATGCTCCACGCTGAGCCCTGCCGGCCGGCGGATCTGGGCTGGCCTCCTTGTGCCTGCTTTGACGGCCTGTGTGGGTCTTGGAGGATTAAAAGGGGGAAATCTCGTCCTTCCCGCCCGTGGGACAGGGCGTGGCGGCTCCCCTCCCGTGCCTGACACAGGTCACTCCCTTTATTCGTCTTGTTAAAAATATATATTTTATTGATTTTTCACAGAGAGGAAGGGAGAGGGGTAGAAAGTCAGAAACATCGATGAGAGAGAGACATCCATCAGCTGCCTCCTGCACACCCCCTACTGGGGATGTGCCCACAACCAGGGTCCATGCCCTTGACCGGAATCGAACCCGGACCTTTCAGTGTGGAGGTCGGAGTCTGTCCACTGGGCCACGCCAGTTTGGGCCCTTCGTTCGTCTTGAACGTCCGAACGGGACCGGGTCGGGGTTACTGGCCCTCGCGATCACCGCATTCGGCTCCCTCCGTTTCCTCCCTCCTCTGTTCGTTTTCTCTCTCCGGTCTCTGCCCGAGTTCCGCGGGGTTTGGTGTCCGTCCGCAGTCCTAGCAGGGCCTGCAGCCGGGGGAGGGGGGGGCAGGTCTGGGTCCTACGGGCTCTCTCTGGGAGGGGGCTGGGGTGCCCTTGCTCCGGTACTAGCCACGGGGTGGGGCACGGCCCGGTCTGAAACCCAGACTCCAGGCCCAGCCCCAGACTAACCTTGGGGACTGGGGGGACAGAGCACGGGGCAGGGGTGCCAGGCTCTGCCCTCACGCAGGCCTCGGGGTCCTGCTGCCCTGCCTGGCCCAGCGCCCACCCTGCATGGCCTCTGCATGGAGCCACCTGCGGCCACTAGGGGGCAGTGCAGGGCCAGGAGTGTGTGTGTGAGTGTGTGTGTGTGAGTGTGTGTGTGTGAGTGTGTGTGTGTGTGTGAGTGTGTGTGAGTGTGTGAGTGTGTGTGTGTGTGTGTGAGTGTGTGTGTGTATGAACGTGTGTGTGTATGAACGTGTGTGCGTGTGATGTATGTGTGAGTGTGAGTGTGTGTGTGTGTGAGTGTGTGTGTGTGTGAGTGTGTGTGTATGAACGTGTGTGTGTATGAACGTGTGTGCGTGTGATGTATGTGTGAGTGTGAGTGTGTGTGTGTGTGAGTGTGTGTGTGTATGAACGTGTGTGTATGAACGTGTGTGCGTGTGATGTATGTGTGAGTGTGTGTGTGTGTGTGAGTGTGTGTGAGTGTGTGTGTATGTGTGTGTGAGTGTGTGTGTGTGTGTGTGAGTGTGTGTGTGAGTGTATGTGTGTATGAACGTGTGTGCGTGTGATGTATGTGTGAGTGTGTGTGTGTGTGAGTGTGTGTAAGTGTGTGAGTGTGTGTGTATGTGTGTGTGAGTGTGTGTGTGAGTGTATGTGTGTATGAACGTGTGTGCGTGTGATGTATGTGTGAGTGTATGTGTGTGTGTGAGTGTGTGTAAGTGTGTGAGTGTGTGTGTATGTGTGTGTGTGTGTGTGTGTGAGTGTGTGTGTGAGTGTATGTGTGTATGAACGTGTGTGCGTGTGATGTATGTGTGAGTGTATGTGTGTGTGTGAGTGTGTGTAAGTGTGTGAGTGTGTGTGTGAGTGTATGTGTGTATGAACGTGTGTGCGTGTGATGTATGTGTGAGTGTGTGTGTGTGAGTGTGTGTAAGTGTGTGTGTGTGTATGTGTGTGTGAGTGTGTGTGTGTGAGTGTGTGTGTGTATGTGAGTGTGTGTGTGTGAGTGTGTGTGTGTATGAACGTGTGTGCGTGTGAATATATGTGTGCGTGTGAGTGCGTGTGTGTGTTTGGCCACCAGCCTCCTCCAGCCACTCAGCCTCTCCCAGGGCCCCTCAGACCCTCCCCATCTGCCCCCCTCCCCTCGGCCCATTCTCACCGGAGCCCCTCGCCCTCTGGGCCCCACATGGTGTTGGTGGTTAAGCGGCGGAGCGCCGCAGGGTTTACTGGGCCCAGCAGGTGGCGCCAGAGCTCAGGGAGTGGCTGGTCCACCAGCTGCAGGGGTGGGAGGGGTGGAAGGGGTGGGAGCGGGGAGAGCTGGAGACTTGTCCATCTCCCTGCCCCACCTCTGGGAGGCTGGGCTGAACTCTGAGTCCCTGCCTGGCTTGAGGGGGTCTTGTTGAGCTCAGGCTCCATGTCCCACATCACTTAGTAATCACTGCTGGGGGCAGGCTGGTGCAGGCTGAGGGAGGCCGGGGGAGGCTGGAAGAGGCTGGAGGAGGCTGGAGGAGGCTGGGGGAGGCCGGGTGCAGGCTGGGGGAGGCTGGGTGCAGGCTGTGGAGGCTGAGGGAGGCTCAGGGAGGCTGGAAGAGGCTGGGGGAGGCTGGAGGAGGCTGGGGGAGGCTGGAAGAGGCTGGAGGAGGCTGGAGGAGGCTGGGGGAGGCTGGGTGCAGGCTGGGGAGGCTGGGGGAGAGGCTCAGGGAGACTGGAAGAGGCTGGGGGAGGCTGGAGGAGGCTGGGGGAGGCTGGAAGAGGCTGGAGGAGGCTGGAGGAGGCTGGGGGAGGCCGGGGGAGGCCGGGTGCAGGCTGGGGGAGGCTGGGTGCAGGCTGTGGAGGCTGAGGGAGGCTCAGGGAGGCTGGAAGAGGCTGGGGGAGGCTGGAGGAGGCTGGGGGAGGCTGGAAGAGGCTGGAGGAGGCTGGAGGAGGCTGGGGGAGGCCGGGTGCAGGCTGGGGAGGCTGGGGGAGAGGCTCAGGGAGACTGGAAGAGGCGGGGGGAGGCCGGGGGAGTCTGGGGGAGGCTGGGAGAGGCTGGTCAGGCCTGTGGGTGCTGCACCTGGCTCGAGGCTGCCTGTTCTGGGGCTCCCAGCATCCTGTTGGGGGGACCCAGAGCTGCCCTCACCAGCTTCCTGCTCTGTACCTCCATGTCCCCGGTCTACCAGGACCCGGATGCTGGGCCAGGACAGACAGGCCGCAGGGAGGGACAGGCCGGGGATGGGACAGGCCTCTCCGAAGCCATGTGGCTGCCCTCTCCACGCGCAGGCGACCTCCAGCCCTGACACGTGTCAGGGAGCGGCTCCTAGACGCACACGGGTGGTGGGAGGGGCAGCGGGGTGGGGGGCAGAGCCCAGAGCAGGGCAGCTGGGTGCCCATTTCCTCCCTGTGACGGGACAGGCACCCCGAGGCGGGCTGTGAGGTGCCGGGGGGCTCCCGGTTCAGGGACGAATCCTGGCTCAGGCCCA